>JAYKKT010000077.1:10867500-10905000 GCA_036023115.1 Brasenia schreberi
AGAATCTGGCTTCAAACCAGACAAGGGTCTTCGTGGTGCACTTGCCTTTTTCTCTTGGTGTTCGGTTCTTTAAACTTGTTTATGAGCAAGGCTTGATGAGCAAGGTCTATGTTTGGATCATCACTAACTCCATAGGGAATAAGTTGGACCCCATCAATGCTTCGGTTCTTGAATCAATGAGAGGTGTTCTTGGAGTCAACACATATGTTCCCCGATCCTTAAAATTACGAGAATTCACAGAGAGATGGCGCCACAGATTTCGATTAGATTATCCTGGGATCGAGCCGCTGCCGGAGCTCAACGTGTTTGGTTTATGGGCCTATGACACTATACAGGCACAGGGTCTGACCATAGAGAAAGTCACTGGTGTTGGTATTTGCAAGTTCTTGAAAACAAACAGGACATGGAATTGGGAAGAGCCGCTTATACGTCGGTATGAAACTTTTGGAAGAATTGCGAGAGACTACATTGGCAAGCGGATTAAGTGGCGAATTCCGCGTTGTGAATGGGCAGCTACAATCTAAATTGCTGCAGATAGTCAATGTGTTGGGCAGAGGCGTAAACGAAACACGATTCTGGAGACCGGATTCCGGACTGTCGTTGCGGAGCTCGAAAGTGCAAGCGACGCACAACAACATGCAATTTCCAAGAGGAAGCAGTATTCGTACTCTTCAATCCATTACCTGGCCTGGTGAAGATTCAGCAGAGGTTCCAAGAGGATGGGCGATTCCAGGTGGGAAGATATTGAAGATTGGAGTTCCCAATCAAAAAGCATACCCTGAGTTCGCAGATGTCCAAAAGGATCAGGATAATGTGACTGTTTTTAAAGGATATTGCGTTGAGTTGTTCAAGGCCGTGGTGGATGTTTTGAGCTACACATTTCCTTATAAATTTGAACCCTTCGAGGATACTGATGGGAGCTACGACGATCTAGTTTATCGAGTCTATCTTAAAGTGACTCCATCTCTGCGCTGGAACTTGTGTTATTTCCAACTTCTTGTTAAATTCAGCTGGCCCAGAACAAGAACTGAATTATCTTACCTAACTCATTAATCCTCACGTTTGTTTCATTGCAACCCTGATAATTTTAGATCTCAGTCCATGAATTAGAGGAGAGAGAGAGAGAGAGAGAGAGAGAGAGAGAGAGAGAGAGAGAGAGAGAGAGAGAGAGAGAGAGAGAGAGAGAGAGAGAGAGAGAGAGAGAGAACACATGGTAAATGCGCATAACGGTAACTTTTCTAACTTGTACGAATTTTTTGGTTCAATTCTGTGGCAAGCCCATGTGATCAATGACCAGATTGTGAGTGATTTTGCTGTTCTACCTTTGATAACGAAAGAGCTCTGCTGGCTACTTGGATTTCTTTAAGTTTGAGTTTTTCTCCTTAAATGAATAGGACTTCTTGGTTATATTTATATGAAGTTCAACAGGCAAACCCTGCATCCTAATTAATCAATTACACACGCAACTCTATCCTTATTGGTTAACAGTTTTGTCAATGGTGAAGTAGAGGTTCGATGCAGTTGTGGGTGATACTACCATCCTTGCAGACAGGTCCAACTACGTCGACTTCACCTTGCCCTACACTGAGTCCGGGGTGTCTATGATCGTTCCGATCCAGGCCGAACACAAGAATGCATGGATGTTTGTCAAACCCTTGACTTAGCAGCTATGGCTGACCACATTGACTTTCTTCTTCTTCACTGGTCTCGTTGTGTGGGCTCTTGAGCGTAGCATGGGTCAAGCCACTGAGTTCAAAGGCCCTGTTAGTGAGCAGATGGGCATGGTCTTCTACTTCATCTTCTCAACTTTGGTCTTCAAACAAAGTAGGTTTTCTTTGTCCTTATCACCCTCACTTGCAGCTATTGGTTGGATTTGTGTTCACGAATTGTTCCGTCCTCTAAAAGGATGTGCACAATTTCCTTTGATGCCCATTTGAATGGGCATGCGCTGTTAATATTGACAAATGACAGCCTCTCGTCCACATAATAAACAAAAGATTGACCGGTGTTTGAGGAAATGGTGCTATCTCAGAGAGAGAGAGAGAGAGAGAGAGAGAGAGAGAGAGAGAGAGAGAGAGAGAGAGATGACTTGGAACCAATCATTGGAAGAGAAATAGAGAACAACCTCCGAAAACCATGAAATAGGACGTTCGTTAAATGACATTCGTGGTCATGTTTAAGATAGAAATGTTTACAAATGGTTCCTCTAAACGAAGATGAAAACACACTATTCTGTCTGTGACTAGAGGAGAGACCAGCCAGCAATCTCTGCCGAGTGGTAGTGATCATCTGGGTGTTTGTGGTTTTCATACTCCAATCGAGCTACACGGCCAGCTTGTCTTCCATGCTTACCGTCCAACAGCTCCAACCCTCTGTTACAGACCTTAAAACCCTACTAAAAAATGGCGACACCATAAGATACCGAAACGGTTCGTTCGTGGTGCACCTCTTAAAATGTTTGAACGTTCCAGATTCAAAGATTAAGGCACTCTCCAACAGAGATGAGATCGCTGATGCACTGTCCAAAGATAGCCGGGACGGAGAAGTTTCTGACTTTTTTTGATGAAATTCCATACAACAATATCTTCCTCAGTAAGTACTGTGACATCTACAAGAACGCTGGGTTAGGATTTGTAAGCCTCTCTCTCTCTCTCTCCCCCCAACATCTTGAGTTATTATATATATTTTCAGGTATTTCCAAGGGGGTCGCCGTTGGTTTCTGATATTTCTCGAGCGATTCTTTATGAGACCAAGGGGCCAAAAATGGCACAGAGCCTAGATCCCAAAACTACAGCAGGCTCAAGCAGCTTGTACCTTTTGAGCTTCTGGATTCTATTTGTTATAACCGGAACTTCTTCTATTGGGGCACTATTGAGGCACTTGTTATCCTGATCTTTTCACTTTTAATGCGACATAATAATGAGAACCAGACCGGTGAAACAGCCGGTGAGGACCAGTTGTTCAGACAGAGCCCGATGAGTGTGGATCAGCCAGCGTCTAATGAAGATAACTGCTCCAGCCCGCAAGGTGACTCGAGCCATTCCCGTTCACCTAACCATGAAAATATAAGTACTGGTCACTCTTGGCCCCATTGCTAACAAAAATATCCACCCCATTGCTAACAGTGACCATCAAATGCGGTAAGAAGCGTCTTCTTTGCGAATTTCATCGAATCGTATTTTTTAAAGTTAAAAGTTAAAACGTTCATAAAATAAATTTTGTTTTTCCAAAAAATAAAACTCACGCATTTCTCGAATAAAAGAAAGAAATGACTGTGAAAAAGGAAAAACCTAAAACGATAATAACATAATACATAAAGCCATACATAAATACAGAGTTTACATAGCTCATAATAAAGAGATAAAAAAGAATAACACTTCTTTTATCATCATACTTGGTTGTTCTTGCTCCAAGTTTCATTAGAGATTTGTCTCATTCATCGATGACGAGCGCGCGCGAGTGAGCGAGCGAGAGAGAGAGAGAGATGCGTCGTTGGGGATGATTGGCCCCTTCATCTCTTGTTGTCCGGGTATATGGAGATTGAAAAATATCCGAGTAGGCGAATGTCTATGATGCATGGGTACTCTTTCCATGGAGCCTTGGAGGAGTATCCGTACCAAATACTTACCTTGTACCTAAAGCTGTACTTAAGTAGACATGTCTGGTTCCAAATCGGATCAGTAACTGGCTGAAACCAGAACCAAAACCGGTGACCACTGGGTTTGGTTCTGTTTTTACCTTTTCATGATACCATAATCATCTCAAAAACAGTCAGTTGCAGTATTTTCTAAAAAGTTTTTCTTTAAAATTAATTTTTTTAAATATTATTTGCTGGTTTTGGGTCGTTCTAAACTCAAACCTAGGCCACCCATTCGGTTATGTTTCCAAGTTCTCGGAAAACAAGAACCGTAATGTTTATACTTCAGTATACAGTATACTTGAGTGTGAAATATAACTTTTTTTGTTTGAGATGGCACATTTCTTGTTGATATATATGTTACGTCAAAATTTCAATGCTTTAATTTGATAAGTTTTCATTATATTGTTATCTTGTGTAATTTCGTGTATATACATATTCATATCATACTCAGTATACTTGAGTGTGGAATATAACTTTTTATTTGAGATGGTATATTATGTTGTGTAATTTCATATATATATATATATGTTTTCACTTTTATATAGCGATGTACTTATACCTTAAAATTTTTAAAATTTATCATACCGTGTACCTGTATCAGGACGGAGTACGGGTACTGTACCCGCATTTATAAATATAGATGAAAAAGTTACCTTAGAAAATCGTGAAGGCTTTTATACGTTTCTGCCTGTTTTGGCAGGAATTGTTTAGGATGCAATTAATGTTAGAAAGAGTGAGTTTAAGGTTCAAACCCGCTAATTCAATCCAGTCTAAGGGTAAATACTTACAATAAGCCGCCAAAAGAATATTTTTATGCTTTTCTGGATATTTCGAAGCCTCGGTTTAGCTTGTATTGGAAGCAATATCAGCAGCTGTACATCAAGTCACTTTTTAAATTTATTTTGAAATCTAATCCCATTAAACCCGAGATATTTAAGACATTTCTTTTCCCATTAAACCCTGATCTAAACTGGTTTGGTACGAGTGAAGTTTGTTTCATACCCGACCATTTGAGAACATCAACGTCCATGAAAGTTGGGGCAGCCAACAAACCTTTGACCAAGCCAGCCGTTGAAAGAGGCGCAATTAAGCTATACTTATGCAAGTTTAGATTTTCAACAGTATGATTTCTCTGAGTCATGTTCTTAGTCAACGTTTTGCGTGAATCCCAAAATACTGGTTTGGAATCCTGTAACTTCTAAGGGATCATATTGATATTTTGAACTTCTGATCAAGTCAAGGGTGAAGCCCTTCCACGAAGTTTCTCCCCTCTTCCCTGCAGAAAGGAGAATCAGAACCTATATATCCAGACAAAATTATCCATCTGCTGTCACAAGTGTCACAAGTGCAAGTTTCACAGCACACTTGTTTCGTGTTTGATACATCCCTTTGAATCTGCTTCTCCCATTGAGTCTAATTCATGAATATCTAAAATCACGGAGGAGTTTGAAACTTGAACTCGTAAAAAGCCATCCGCTTGTTAGCAGTTCCATATCTCGAAATGCAGAGCATCAGCTTCTATTGCTTATTCTTTCTACTTTTCCTCTTCCCGTCAATTTGCGTGTGTGATGATGTGAATCAAACGGAGAGTGTAATCCGGGTGAAGGTTGGCTTGATACTGAATATGAGCTCTCTTGTGGGGAAGATTAGTGATTCGTGTTTACGAATGGCACTCGATGACTTCTACGCCAAGGGAAACCACACCAAGAAATTGGTGCTGCTGGCTCGTGACTCGCATCAAGATGCCCTTGCAGCAGTATCCGCTGGTACGCCTCCTCTTCACACTCCATCTTCTTCTTATTTTTCTCTTTTTCCAAGAAAAAAATGTTTGGTAACATAACCCCCACTCACTATAACATACTTTTTATGCATTGACAACCTTTTTAGTAGCAGTTGGCCCACATTACAAAAATGGAAAGGCTACACTTTTGGGCCGCTAAAAGAGCTAAATGCCTGTAAAAGATTGACACTGAATTTTACTGTAGTGTTGTACTACATAAAGATGAACTTAGTTGTGAGACGCCAATTCAATTCCCTTCTAAATTTCTGCGTCTTCTCTAGGTATTGATCTTTTGAAGAATTTTGAGGTAGAAGCTATTATTGGTCCACAATATTCAGCAGAGGCAGAGTTCATAGCCAATTTGGGAGATAGAACTCATGTACCTGTTCTCTCTTTCAGTGCCACAAGTCCCATGCTCTCGTCCATGGAGACGCCATATTTCATCAAAGCCGCTCAAGATGACTCCTTTCAGGTCGACGCCATCACTGCCATCATCAGTGCTCAAGAGTGGAGAGGTGTAGTGCTGGTTTATGAAGACAACAACTATGGCCGAGGCATGGTCCCGTATTTAGCAGATGCATTTCAAGGGAAAGGTATTACAGTAAACCATAGGTCTCTGATCCCACCGCTTGCTGCCGAAGTCTACATAGAAAGGGAGCTCTACAAACTCATGACTATGCAGACCCGGGTCTTTGTGGTCCATATGGGCTCTCTTCTTGGATCTCAATTCTTCAAGTTAGTGCAAAAATTGGGCATGATGAGCACCGGATATGCATGGATTGTTACAAATGGCATGGGAAATCTATTGGACAATTTGGACCAATCCGTGATTGCCTCTATGCAAGGACTTCTCGCACTACAAACTCATGTGCCCAGATCCAAAGAATTGGACAATTTCAAAGTGAGGTGGAAAAACAAATTTCAGGTAAAGTACCCTGAGATCCAAAGCCGACATATAGATGTATATGGATTATGGGCCTATGACACCATAACGGCACTAGCTTCAGCTGTAGAGAAATCGGATGCAGGGACTTCCAAGTTCCAGTACTCAAATGGCAGTGGCAAATCTTCGGATCTCCTCTCTTTCGGGGTGTCTCCGACAGGTGCGGATCTCCTCAAGGAGATCTCAAGGATAAAATTCTTGGGGTTGAATGGTGATTTTCAACTTGCGAATGGAGAATTGCCGTCGAGAAAATTTCAAATAGTCAATATAGTGAGGAATGAAGTGGTTGAAGTTGGATCATGGACCCCATCAACTGGACTCCAGAACCGTGAGGGTAATGGTTTGGATATCGGCTCTTTCATCACTTGGCCCGGTGGGGTGAAGACGGCCCCAAAGGGTTGGGTGGTACCAACCAATGGTCAGAAGCTGAAGATCTTGGTTCCTGTGAAGGTAGGGTTCAGTGAGTTTGTGAGGGTTCAAGAGACCGAGCCCAAGGTGTCCGGGTATAGCATAGACATATTTAACGCCGTAGTTGAAAGTTTGCCATATGATCTCTCCTACGATTTCATTCCTTATGGAAACATAACTGGACCTAACGATTGGCCCTATGACGTGCTCATTGGTCTGCTACATGATAAGGTAACCCTTCAGTCTTTTCTTCAAAATCTTCTTTTGTTTTTCCCAAAGCAGATGGTTGATTCAAGAACCCAATGAGCTCTCTCCGCCCTTCAAATTACTTATTGGTCTACCACATCTTTCTTACTCAAGAATGTACTTGAGATTGAATATTTCAACAATATGACTTCTGTATTTGTGACCTACAAGTCTGGTGCAATCAAAATGTACAGATTTTGTCTCTGTCTAACAACTTACTTTGGGTAAGTACAATTTGAAGTAAGCCTTTTTATTTAATTGCATTGATGTACCTATTGAATGAAGCAGAAGTATGATGCTGTTGTGGGGGACGTGACTATCAGAGGGAACCGATCCAAATTGGTGGACCTCACCCTGCCATACTCAGATTCCGGAGTGTCCATGATCGTGCCGGTCAAGGCAAACAACAGGAAGAAGGCTTCGGTGTTCCTCGATCCTTTGACCCCCCAACTCTGGTTGGTCTCTGCTGCCTTCTTCGTCTTCACCGGAATCGTGATCTGGGTTTTGGAGCACAAGATCAACAAAAAATTCAGGGGTCCACTCTCTGAACAGATCGGCTTGGTCTTCTACTATGCCTTCTCCACGATGGTCTTCGCACACAGTAAGAAATTTATGTCTCTTGTTTATGACTAAAGGATATATAACGTAACATACATAAGCATCATGGTAGTGGTCGATCGTCGAGTACAATGCATCAATCAGCCTTGACTTTACTGTCTTTTTAACCTCTTTTTATAATCCCTTTAATTTCACATTTTCTAAATTATAGAAAAAGGTTATATTTCGCACATTCAAAAGATTGACCAATTACTAAACAAAAGCCCATATGTACATCGTGCTGAATATTAAACCTCCATGTACGTCAAGTTCTAAAGTCAAAACAGAAACCTTCTGAGTTATGAAGTGACCCTTGAAACCTTCAAAGATTACGGCGTATATATTATTCCCGTCCTTGTCAACGTATGAACCAGCGCCCCCTTGGAGATCGAAGTTAGTGGCTGATTCTGATATGTTGTTAGCTTGCATCAATTGCAACCCGGTTTCTATGTCATTTACATTTGACGAGGAAATTAACAGTCAGCTGCCTGGGAAATTTTTAGAAGCACATTTCTGTTCATGTATAATGACCCCTTTATCTTTCACTAGTGTTCATTACACTTTAGCGATGCTAATGGTGCTACGGCAGATACCCAAAAAAGCACTCAGACTTTCAAAGGACGACTGAGGCATTGACCGGGACATTGACCTAGGGGAACAAATTAGAACACTTCCCAGTTACTTTTGACGAGAAATTTGCATATTTAACTCTTTCATGTGATGGAATCTCGTTTCCGTTTATGCAGATGAGCGACTTGTTAGCAACTTGGCTCGAGTTGTGGTTGTGATTTGGGTGTTTGTGGTATTGATTCTGACATCAAATTACACGGCTAGTTTGGCATCAATACTCACAGTTCAGCAGTTTCAGCCAGCTGAAACTGATCTGCAGACCTTGATCAACACCGGTCGGCCGATCGGCTATCAGGCAGGATCATTTGTGAAGCAGATGCTGCTTCTGAAGAATGCCAAAGATGATCAGGTTATCAGCCTCGATAATGAACAGGAGTATGCTGATTGTCTCAATAATGGAAGTGTTGCGGCAATAGTAGATGAGATCCCTTACATCAAATTGTTCCTTTCGAAGTACTGCAATGGCCGCTTTGTAATGGCTGGTCGCACCTACAAAACCGTTGGGTTTGCCTTTGTAAGTCTCTCTCTATGGGGTAAAAGGATCCCACCTTTTCTTTTAACCAATTTAAGACAGCTAATGTATTTTACTTTTGTACCATGGATATTGATCGAGTATAAACTATTACCACCACAACAACAACTAAACCAAGCCTTTTTTTCTCGTACTAGATGAAATCGATTACATAGATCTTTTTGTTTTCTAGATTATTCTTTATTATTTTCTTTCAACATTCTTGTTGTCTTCATTTTTTTACGTTTTCACTATCTTATATCTCGCACCCTTCTTTCTTTAGTCACCTTGTATCACTCCCAATTCATGTTAGATACAAACAATGTCTCGTATGATTATACAACCATCGAATAACCTACACCAGGTTTCATTCTTGCATACTACCATCTTTTTCCTCTTGACTACTATCCTCATCCACTTTCCTCCACCTCCTACTATCCGTCTCTTTACATATGCACACATTTTGCGTGCATATGTATGTATCAAGAAGAGAGGAGAGGAGGCCAATCAGTGTTGAGGATAAGCCGAGGAAGCAAAGGAAGGCAGATGACAGTGGTGGAGGTTAGTTTGAATTTCCGAGGATGGTAATGAGTTCATATAAAATTCAGTCACAATGTTCGACACTTTGTTTCTCTTTGTCTCTCTCTCTCTCTCTCAATAACAATAATCTATGTGGATTCTTTGACGTCATAGAGCTTGATTTTAAATCATATTAGAAGTTAATTTTAAAAAACCTTATCATGCTTAAAAGTTTCCATCGAGTTTTTACATCACCTCTCTCACTAGCACATATATGTTCATCTGCTATCAACATCACCAGCACTGACTCTCTCCATTCTCTAGGCTTTTCCAAAAGGATCTCCACTGGTTTCTGATGTTTCCAGTGCCATTTTGAATGTCACCGAGAGTGATAAAATGGACCGCATAGAGAAGGTTTGGCTTGGTAGACAAACAACGTGTTCACAAGCTCAAGACCAACTGACTTCAAATAGTTTGCCACTCTACAGCTTCAGAGGTCTCTTCATATTGACTGGAACAGTTTCGCTTGGGGCTGTCATAGTCTTCTTCATTCTCTTTTGGTTGGACTATCTTAAAAGTGATAAACCAAGAGAGGGGGGATTTTGGCGAAAACTGCAATCCATATTTAAGCACTTTGATGATAAAGATTTCTCATCCCATACGTTTAGAAAGGAAAGTGAGCAGAAGAAGAAGACTGTTAGAAGTAGTTCTAGAGTTCATGATGTATCGGCAGAGGATCAGGATTACAATCAAATTCCTGGAAGACCGATGTTAGATTCTTCTCAAACAGACGATAACCAGATTCACAGTGATACTCCTATTGAAGAGAACACAGACAATCATGATGGCTTGACTGAACTTGTTGCGGAGCGTTGAGAGGTTGTGTTCTTCATGTTGCCCCCCATAGATCTATCTGTCTATGCATAGGACCGTAGATTCACTGATTGTGACAAGAACTGATAGTATTCAATGAAGGTATAAGATCTTACCACCAATTTCTGAAAGGGCATGCATTTACTGATACATATATTACCTTGACAAGGTAGAGACGTGAAAACCTGATACGGGTCTTCGATACATAATCTTATGCATCAAATTCAAATTTCAACCACTAGTGTCCTTGATGCGATTCCTTAATTTTCCATTGCTTTTTCCCTTCTGAGCAGCCACGTATGTTACAATATGTCTATATGCAACAACAAGTTTTGAAACAGGAGCACACACACGCATACCGGCATCCACATGCAGCCGCAGTCTCGCACAACACGCGCAGAGGTATATTAAATGATTTCCTAAGCAAATCTGTTAACGCGAGTTATGGCAAGAACAGTGAGGGACTACAATATTCATCTTCAAGCTCCCATCTTAAAAGGATTTGAATAGGGAGTAGAACACTCGGAACAGTGAAAGGAAAGTTCATATAGTAAGTTATTCCGATTGTTTTCCGACAGTCGAAATAGGGAGAAGAACGCTCGGAAAAAAAGGAATTCTGTCAGTTCCTTCTAAAGATTTCAAGACTTCAGATTCCGACCTATTATGCTAGTTACTTATGTTACCAACAGTTATACCATAATTTATTTCGACTGTCTAGTTAATATTTCGTCTGTTAAGCACTGGCGAAACAACGACCCATTTCCGACACTTTCAACAGATGAAATAGATGTCCAACAGCCTAGGAGTATATCGTATTTGCGATTGTTGTCAGTAAATGTCCGACTTTTTGATTGTCGAACAGTCGAAATTTAGCCAATAACAGTGGGATTATATATTCCGTCTGACGGTTGAAACAACCTCAACGATAACAGTGGGAATTGGGTCCTATTGCAGAGGTGATTGCTTCTTCTCTAAACGTCAATATACGATTGAATAGTCGGTCGTCCTCGGAAACATGACTATCCTGTGGATATAGAGCACATACTGATTTTCACCAGGTATATATTTTCATGCCTTTGGTTTTCCCTATCTTTGAGCACTAAAAGAGTTCGTAGCCTGCTCCCTCGAGAGCATAAGCACCACATTGATCTCTATCACAATCGTCCATCAGAAATGCAACAAGAGAATGGAACGTTAAATGAATGCCTGCAACATAGAGTTCCTCTCTTTGCATTTTATGACATCATTATATGATACAACAGCACTTCTCTCTTTGTTTAAAACTTAATGGGTTTATAAATACAGAAAATGCAAGCAGTCCCTCGGGTCATTGATTTATCATTGCTTCACCCAATTTCTCACTCCACTTTAATGCATCTGTACTGATCTTACTTAAGAAAGTCATGAATGAAAATAGCACCTGGCCTTTCATGCTACGTGTATTTACCCTATGGTTCCTAAAACTTTCAAAGGAAACTATAATTTTCGATCACAACCTTTCACATTTCAAGTAAAAGCCAAGCATAAAGTGCATCACTGTTTTGAATGGAAGTTTGAACCGGGTTTGGTTCCTAAAACTTTCAAAGGAATCATTCCTTGTTTGCAAAGAAGAGGTGACTTGCAACCGTTTATCGGGGTCTCTAATGGCACAAGAGGCAAGCTTCATGTACTAACGTCAGGGGAATCTTATAGTGAGGCATAGGCTATTTGATTGAACCAACTAGACGTTATACGTAACTAATAATTTTCTTTTATTATGTGATTCTAAAATTTAAATGCTTCAAGAATGACCAAAATGGTATCAACAATCAAGTATCAGCCATTATGAATATTCCCGTTCTTAGAAACAGCAAAACGTTATGATATTGCTACTTAATTTGAAACGTTATGATATTCTCACATTTATTTATATGGAGTATGTTATCTTCCTATATTTTGGTTTTTGGTACTTTTCTTGATACATTGAAGAATGAATGTAATCCCTGACTGTTCTATGCATAACAGAGTTGGTGAGGAAGTTTCATTTCGTGTGTGTGTGTGTGTGTGTGTGCATGCATGTATAGATGATGCCCTCTTGATTTACGAAGGAGTTTGAAGGAAGTGCTGAACCTTCCACTGAGTACTCTCAAGCGCTTACTAAAAGTTGGTGAATATACAGTTATGTACACTTTCTAAATCTCTGAGGGTCAAGTTTTGCTATGAACAAATCGTAAGTCCTTATTTTGCAGATTAAAAACGCAACCTCTCAACGCTCCACAACGACCAGAATCGAGCCATTATCATTGCCCGTGTTCTCTTCAACAGGGGTATCACATTGAATCTGGTTATCTTCTGTTTGAGTAGAATGCATTGCAGGACTTTGAAGATTTTGATCATCATCCTGATCCTCCATTGACATATCATGAACTTTAGCACTATTTCTTCTCATAGTCTTCCTCTCCCTTTCCCTTCAAAACATATGCGACTTTAAATCTTTGTCATCAAAGTGCTTAAATACTGACCGCAGTTTTTGCCGATAGCCCACCTCTCTTGGTTTATCATTTTTAAGATCATCCAACCAAAACAGCAAGAACAAGATTATGACAGCCCCGATCGAAACTGTTCCAGTCAGAAAGAAGAGACCTCTAAAGTTTTTGAAATCAGCTGGTCTCAAGTTTCTGCGCAAGTTTCTTGGTTACCAAGCCAGGCCTTCTCTATGAGATTCATTGATTCAATATCGGTAACATTTAAAATAGCACGGGAAACATCAGAAACCAGTGGGGATCTTTCGGGGAAAACCTGGAAAAAACGAGATAATAATGGTGATGTTGGCGTAAACATAAATCCCCACCTTCTCTGCGCACACACACAAAAAAAAAGATTGTGTTTTGAATCATTGTGATCTTTTATGGGTTTGAAAGTTATGGCTTGATTGAACCACTGATTTTTCAAACAGAAAATGATCCTTCATACACATTGAGGTTAGCTCTGAAACTGAACGTGTATCATTAGATTTTGGGAACCAAATAAATGTCATACAATCCGAGAAAGTGGTCTTTGTAGAATTCCTCTCTTTCTCTTATCTACAAATATACATGCATACATACACACACACACACACACACATATATATATGTATATATGTCCAATGTCCAATACACACGTAATATATGTGTGAGCGTGTGGCCATATACATATTTATATGTACGTATATGTGAACTAGTTGTTGAGAATTAGCTGCATGCCTTAGGTCTGAACAGGACTTGAATACTTTTAAGAACAATTGCTTTTGTATATTGCAAGGTTAATTTGTTTTTATAAACAAAAGATCCGAAGTTTCTACGTATGTCGGAACTTGGAATCGACAACTAACTAATTGGCAGTGTGTGTGTGTGAGAAAGAGAGAGAGAGGGGCAAACCCACCAGTTTTGTAGGTGCGGCCAACCATCATGAAGCCAGTGCAAGCAGTGGTTGGAAAGGAACAATTTGCTGCAAGGGATCTCATCCAGTACCGCTGCAACACTTCCATTAGTGAGACAGTCAGCATACTCCTGCTCATCATTAATTAAGGCCGACGACGGGACCTTTTGGCACCCGTTTGGATCAGCATCTCATCCACAAACGATCCTTCTTGGTAATCCATCGGATCCGGGATCAAGGATCCAACTTCAACTACTCTGTTCACCACTACATTCACTATTGGAAATTTTTTCAATTGTGATTATCCATTGACAAGTCAGAATTGGCCACTTAAGCCCTAGAAGTTCACCCTTGAGATCGCATCCAGGAGATTTGGACCCGTGACAGAAGGGATCCAAAGAATTCTGGGTGCCAATTGGGTTCTGGAACTTGGATGTCCCTGCATCCGATGTGTCTACGGCTGAAACTAGTACCCAAATGATATTGTAGGTTCATAATCCACACATTTGTATGTGGGTTTTGGATCTCAGGGTACTCTTACCTGGAACTTCTTTCTCCACCTTACTTTGAATTCCTCAACATTTTTGGATCTGGGCGTGTAGGTTTGGATCCTGAGAACAACTCGCATCGAGGCGATCACCGATTGATCCAAACTGTTCAATAGATTTCCCATCCCATTACTAATATAATCCATGCATCGCCCACGGTCTTTGCACCAGCTTGAAGAATTGAGATCCAAGGGGAGAGTCCATATGGACCACAAAGACCCGGGTCTGCATCGCCGTGAGTTTGTAAAGCTCTCTTCTATGTGTAGACTTCGGAAGAAGATGGTGGGATGAGAGATCTACAGTTTACTGCCACACCTTTGCCCTGAAATGCATCTGCAAGATATGGGATCATGCCTCGCCCGTAGTTGTTGTCTTCATAAACTAGCACCACCCCCTCTCCACCCTTGAGAACTGATGATGGCAGCGACCGCGTCGACCTGAAAAGGTCATCTTGCTCGCCACAAACGAAATACGGCGTCTCCATGGATGAGAGTAGAGGACTTCTTGCACTCAAAGAAAGAATGGGTACCTGAGTTTTGTCTCCCAAATTGGCTGTGAACTCTGCCTCTCCTGAATATTGTGGCCCAATTATGGCTTCCACCTCGAAGTTCTTCAAAAGGTCAATACCTAGAGAAAATTACGAAAAAAGAATTACACAGCACGATATAATTCAAATGACAACCTTTCAACCACACTTGGGACAAAGATAGTTGTTGTGATTGAATTCCCAATATTTTAACGTTAGAAGGGCTAAACGCTTAACTAAAAAGCTTAATAAATCTGGGTATACTGAGTAGTATATCTAATAACAAGCATTTCTTCATGGAAATTAAAAGAGAAATTTAGAATAACTTGGAGAGGAGGAAGCGTACCAGCGGCTGCTGCTGCAAGAGCGTCCTCATGGGAGTCGCGAGGCTGGAGAACCAATTTCTTGCTGTGGTTTCCTTTTCTTCCCCACGAAAGAGCTAAAATCCATTTATCAACCTCACCATTACTCGAGTTGCAGGCTCAGTTTGATACACAGCATCATGCATGAGAATTGATGGGAAGAACAAGATGCGGAGAAGGAAGAGATACATGGAAATGGATTCGACGTGAACAACGGAGAATGGATGCATCAAATATAACACGTCTGTCATGATCCATTTATGAGTTTCATATTGAACTCCCAATTCACAAGGTAGGATCCACCATTAAAGAGTCATGATCTTGACTTGTGAAAGTAGCAGTTTTTCTGTGGATACGTAGGTTCTGGATTTCTTCTTCTTCTTCTTCTTTTACAAGGGTGCAAAGAAGCCTCCAGGAAAGAGTTTTATGGTTGACTTGACCTCAAGTTTAGGACATAACATGACAGCAGGGCAACTTATAAGAACGAAACAGTATTAAGGCTTCTTTGAGCGGTAATAATAATATTAGGAGACAATTAAAACATCGACTAACAATATATATTGATAATTATTTGAAGCAATTCAAACTTTAAGAAAATGGAGACTAAACTGTTAGCAAATTTAAGGATCACTCTTTTGATTCTAGACTTCCGGTTTAAGTGTAGATTTGCTATGTTGCACAGAAATGGAAAACAAGAAAGGATGAATCTCTAAAAATTAGGTCTCCCTCTCCCTCTCTTTCTCTCTCTCTCTCTCTCTCTCTCTCTCTCTCTCTCTCTCTCTCTCTGTATATATATATGTATATATATATATATATGTATATATATATGTATATGTATATATATATATATATGTATATATATGTCTCTGTGCAAAAAAGATAGAAAACAAATGGTAGAAAAAAATGCTGTCGTTGAGATTCGTAAGGATCACTCTTTTGATTCTAGACTTCCGGTTTAAGTGTAGATTTGCTATGTTGCACAGAAATGGAAAACAAGAAAGGATGAATCTCTAAAAATTAGGTCTCCCTCTCCCTCTCTTTCTCTCTCTCTCTCTCTCTCTCTCTCTCTCTCTCTGTATATATATATGTATATATATACATATGTATATATATGTATATATATGTCTCTGTGCAAAAAAGATAGAAAACAAATGGTAGAAAAAAATGCTGTCGTTGAGATTCGTACTGAAGGTCTCTTGGTTACTTGTAAATGTCATTCCATCATTTTCATATGTGAATGCATAAATGTGTCTTGCACTCAGCTCAAATTGGCTGTGCGCCATTCAAGGAGTATGATATCCTGTTTTGGTTACCGGATCCTGCTAATCGGATTGGGTTTGTCTTTAAGTCCGACACGTTGGCATCCCTACCGGAAGAGGCTGTCTGAGTATTCGGATCTGGACCCGTTCCACCATAGTCACTATTTGGATCATCATAATATGGACCATATCCAACTCGTTTGGAACTGTTTCCACTTTGCAGTGTCGAGAGAGAAAGAGAGAGAGTCCATGGCGTCTGCGGCGGGATCGAGCGCAGCGGTTCCCTTCTGGAGGGCGGCGGGGATGACTTACATCACTTATTCCAACATCTGCGCCTCCCTCGTCCGATCTTGCCTCAAGGAGCCCTACAGGACGGAAGTCCTCTCCCGAGAGAAGGTTCACTTCTCCGTCTCCAAGTGGGTCGACGGCAAGCCCGAAAAAACAGGTCTCTCTTCCTCTCTATTCTTCATTTTATTTTGTTCGCCCTTCCTTTTCTTGTATTTGTAACGATCTGATTTTGATTTGATCGAGGGAATTACCGTTCTTTGCCATTCCCTCTTCAAATATTGCCGTTGTTTGCGTACTATTATGGCCCCGCTGGATTTAATCTTTCTTTCATTTGTTTTTGGAATAAAGGATTTTCTGGTTTGATCTTTAGTTGGTTGTTTTTCTTTATTGATGTTTTTGGTCTTTGGAGCGAGAACTTGTCCAACGTTGTAATGTGTTGTAAAACGGAGGAGTTTGGCGACATCCACTTTCGTAGAAACAAAGGATCAAATAGAAAATAGCTTTGCCTTCAATCTTAGTAGATAATGGGGGGTTTCGTTTCTTGGGAGAAATGACCTTTTCTCGAGTGTATTTATGCACTCAAAGACATTATGCATTCAAAACTCTATTGCTTTTGGATAATACGAGTGTAACTCAAAAAAATATGAACAAAATTCTTATTATACTCATGCTATCCAAAAGCAATGAGTGAGTCTCAATGTGTATTTGTGGAGGTAGGTATAGAGAGTAGTGGTAAATGCACAATGCTTTTTGGTATATAATTTTAAATAAAATCTCTATCATTTAATCTTTGAGATGATAACTTAAAAAATATTAATGTACATGACACATACAAAAGTACAATGATATTTTCAATTCAAATCTCCATATGTTAATCGAAATATGAAGATACTTATGTAATATCACACCAAAAGACATTATGCATTTATCACTCTCTCTAGAGAACCTATGAACAATATTTGACGGGAAGCAGTATATGTCCCCTTGGTTAACCCAAGGCTATTAACAAGGAAAAAGTTCAACTTAGCAGAACCAACCATGAAGATGTTTGTTATTGCATGATTCAAGATATACTAGAAAGAAGTTCCATCTCAAGAAGGTTAAGAAGGAAGTGAAACCCTGAAGATATGATGATAAAGAGACTAGGAAATAAGAAACATGAAAAAAGTGTAGAAGCTTAATAGAGATGGGCGCTAATGGAGCTATTGGTGTTTGGCATAACCTACTAGTCGATAGAAACTTCCTCACCCCAACAGTCCAGGGAGAGATACTGTCCGGTGCCAGGCCTCATCAGAGACTTATGTTCCTCACATGTAAGTGATATCTCCTCAAGAAAAGAAACTTAGTGGTTTCCTCTAGTGATATGCAAATGTCAGAAAGTCTTCTCCTCTTAAATAGAGACAATGTAAATGGAGAATGTCCCTATCTGGTGGCTGCGTATCATCAGATGAACGATACTTTGTAGATGAATCGCTGAGAGAATAGGGAGATTTTCTCCTATATGTACAGACAATATAAAAAAGAAGACTATTTATCCCAAGAAACAAAAAGGAAGACTATTTTTCCCAAGGCAACAAAATAACTCCTAACTGGTACACTCTCAAGGCCATTTCTCCCAATAAACGAAAACCCCCATTATCTGCTAAGGTTGAAGGCAAAGCTACGTTTAGAGGGAGGACATCCCTTCTTGGATAAGATGAACGATACTGTGGTAGCTGAACCGCTGAGACAATAGGCAGATTTTCTCCCATCTGTAAGATAAACTGAAGAAGAAAACTATTTATCCCAAGAAACGAAACCCGCGATTATCTGCTAAGGTTGAAAGGAAAGCTACTTTTAGAGGGAGAACGTCCCTTCTTGTATCATCAGAAGAACGATACTTTGGTAGACGAACCGCTGAGACAAGGCGCAATGTATGATGGGGTTAGGCAAACCCCTACAAGTTACATTACAAAGAAAATGCACTTTTATTCTTGGTTAAGAAAAGGATCCTGGTTCTTTGTTTCAGTTATGTGCAATTGCAAACATGTGAAAGGGGGTTCCCTCTTTACATAGAGCCATTGGGAGAGAGAGAGGCTTGGGGAGGAGAGGGGTAAAAAGAAGGAAGTGGAAGGTTGTTTTCATCACTGGAAGAGAGGTTCCTTAAAGGTTTTTCTATTTGATTTCAAGGTTTTCAAATGATTTAAGTGTCCATAGTGTGGTGGTGGACCCTTCTTGAGTTGGAGAAACCTGATTGAAGAACAAGCTTGTGATGTGGTTGAAGGAAAATTAGAATAGTGGAGTAGTTTGGGAAACAACAAGGCATCCAATCCCTGAAGATTAATCATTTCTATTTGGGCTGGGAAGTGTGGATTTGAACTGATTTAGTAAATGAAGAAACTGATTTGTTTCAGGATTCTCCTTGAGCTTTACAACTCCGCCTATGTAAGGAATCACCCTTGCATGGCCGGTCCCAAGCCCAGAAAAAAGAGGAGGGTTGTGTTAGGCTTCCGACAGCCAGCGTAAAACTTTGTTGGACTTAACATGGATTCTACAAAAAAAACAAAACAAAGAATCCATGTAGCTGACCCCATCTAGTATGGAAAAAGGCTTAGTTGTAGTTGTAGTTGTAGTATTCTCCTTGAGCTTTACCAAATTTATAGAAGTATAAGCTATAAATGCAAGAGAAGACAATTTATTTCTGTTTCTTTCTTTGTCCTTAATCTTGTCTTAGCTGCTTAGTTAGAGCTAGAGTACTAGGATGCACAGTAGATGTGAAATGCGGTTTTGAAGTGAAAAACGAGAAAATGACTGTTAAAATTGGACAAGCGAATTTAAAGGCAAAGCATGTTTCCTCTTAATTATTGTCAGAGCTTTGGATGGAAAATGGCAATAAAAACTGGCGGAATGATTTGTTGGCCTTCTTCTATGGCTGTATGCAATGGCCTGTAGGTTGCACTGTAGAAGAAAAATTGGCCGTCAAAGAAGTAATCTCTCAGAGCATTGCTCTCTTGGTCTGGAATTCTTAGCTTTAAAAAAGAGGATAATAGTTTTGCTTCTTGAGTTCCTACCTTAAGCCATTAACTTTTGATTCATCTATGTGGTAGGGAATACATGAAAGGTTTTTATGTTCTCTTGTCCTTTTTGTACTTTCAAACTGATCAACATTTCATGGAGGGATTCTTAAATACCTACTATCCGATAATATTCATGATATACCTTGTCTGGTTCTGCACACATAATGCATGTTCCTTCTAATTCTCCAAGTAAGACCCTTTGCACTGTGATTCCTATGGTATCTGCTCGACCCTTCATAAGTATAGATAAAGAAACAAGGTATGTTATGTGTCAAAAACCAGATAAAGTATGTCATGAATATTCTCCAAGTAAAAACCTTCCCAATGTGATTCCTATTGTATCTACCCCATCCTTCATAGGTATATATAAGGAAACGACCTAAATAACTGTTCTTGCTGTCCGCTCTTGATTCATTACAGTTAGTGCTTATTTACATGTTAGCATATTTGTCTTGTTTCTAGTTGTTTAGCGATGCACTCATTATGTAGCTTGTTGGTGATTTTTGGAGGTCTTTTCTTGCTTTTTCCATCTTGAAGATTCCAAGATTTAGTGAGGAAAAGAAAATCTACTATTTGCATTTGAAGCAAACTTCGTCCATGCATAGTCTTCATTTCTACCTCTTATTTTAGCGGTGGAAAATGATTCAGTGAAATCTATGTGTACATTTCCCTCTTATTTGTACACGACAGCTTGTTCTTATTTCAGGAGCAATGCTAATCCTGTTTGTGGTGACGATGCTTACGTGTAATTTCTGTAGGTATTTCAGGTACTTTAGTTGTTGAAATCCAAGTCAATTGGTTACTGGTGCTTTAGTGCCTCTTTTTCTTCTTTATGTCAGATGAAGACAACAGTCTAAATTCGTTGAAATGTTTCTTGTTGATCTTGCTCCCCTTTTAAAAGTGCATCACATTATCACCTTATCTTTATCTCTTCCGTTTTGCAGTTATTCGTGGGGATTCGGGTGCCGAATAGCTTAAAATGGAGGAGAAATAAAGCTGATGGTGGGAGAAGCTAATTACGGTGAAACTCCGTTGTGTTTCTTTGCATTCTGTAGATTTCAAGTTTTTGTTCTGAACTTTCTGTTGAAAGCTATTGACGTTCCAAGGTGAAGTCCGTTGCCTAGTGAAATAAAGGACTCCAGCGATTGTTGAAATCTTGTTTCGGTTGGACTTAGTGGCCACCTGACTTTGTGCACATGTTTAATTTCGGTGGTCAAAGGTAAAGGAAACTTTTGCCTGTTTTGCGTTGCCTGCTTTGATACTTCGTTGATCCAAAAATTCTCAAGTGATAGCTGTGGTAGGAAGTGGGAAAATCAATAAATAGAATTAAGGGTTTCTCCTTGCTTTAAAAGGTCTGCAACATATAATAGTTTATAAGTGTTGATAATAACTATTTATTATAATATCACAGAGCCATCGGCCTAGCTAGTGCGCTATGCCCCTTTTGGGTAATACCACCCCATTTTTTTTCTGATAAAACTAGAAATTTCATTAAAAAAGAAGATATAAAGGGGCACCACAGAGCAAAAAAATAACTCTTACCGTATCTTATCATGCCTCTTCCTTTGATGATTATTCAGCAAAAAGATCCCTCCGGTTATTGACCACGAATGATACTGCCACTCCAATTAACGGATTGTGCACTAGGGTTCTAGTACTGGGTGTTAATTCTAGTTGTGGTTAGAGCAAATTACTTGAAATCCTAATGGCGGTTGTTCAAATCCACTTTCCAGAGTGAGCTCTCTTCATCAAGTATAAAATTCTTATGTTGATGGTTAATTATGACTGGTAGAGAGATTAATAGAGATGGATTAAAGTTTATCCCTATAGCTTACCTCTTGGTGGCGTTACAATAATGAGGTGGGGGAAAGTTAAGTATTTTATCATATCTTGAACACCCTCACTCCATACTTGATAATCATGATGAGTGTTGGAAGGTCCATACCCATGTCCATCCCATGATTTTGCGTGCATATCTTGAACACCAACTCTCACTCCATACTTGATAATCATGATGAGTGTTGGAAGGTCCATACCCATGCCCATCCCATGGTATTTCGTTTCATATGGACATTGGTGCATATCCAGTTAATGATATTTATTTACCTTATGGAGTTCAGCTTTCATAGTCAAATGTGCATGCCCATTTAATGATATTTATTTACCTTATCAAGTTCAGCTTCCCTGGTCTGTTTCTTAGTTCAAACTCCGGTGCGACCTCATTCGGGTTCAGACTCGATGTGGTGATCTCTGCATCACGTGCAAAAACTGCTTTTCATGTTTGAAAAATTCCTCAAGTGGCTAGGAAAATTTTCTCTAACAATTTTCCCTGAGACTATTTTTCATTATCTTTCAACATTACTGAAATTAACAGTGTTTGATAAACTTTAATGTGAATTGCACAGTAGAATATAAGATTAATGCCCTTCGATGCCTATAATATCTTATTAAGCAAGTAGCTCAACGCTTATGTGAATTTTAAAGCAAGCAGAGTGCATATTCCCACAATGTTCTAAACATGACTGGCATCTTTCGAAGATGCTGACTGACAAGTTCTGGGCCTGCCACACCTGTTACCTATACTTGGGTGGATGCAGCAACTTCATAGCAAATACCTAGTCAAGGCATTTGCTTCGAAATAGCTCCCACATAACAGAGAAATTTCCGTTCTCACAATACTCTCCTTTTCCCTCTCGCAGTGGTTCACTTTGATGTTAATTGTAACATTCTCTCAGCCATCCAGTTCGGTCAACTAATATTAGAGATTTTGTCTTTGATAGAAAATAATCTAATGCTTGATTACAATTAGGAATCAAAATAGGTCAACTTTCCTTCTTAGCATTTTTATATGATGGCATAGCATTTTTAACCACAGTTGGTTCAAGTGGTTTGGTGCTTGTTCCCCTTCAGCAAGGTCTCGAGTTTGAGTTTGTGAATGGAGAAAACCAGCGCCAGGGGAGCTTTACCCCGAAACGGGCTGACCAGGTTCTTGCCGGATTAGGCAGGGGTCCTTGTGGGCTTTCGGTTACGAGATATTGAAGCATTTTTGAAGAACTCGAATGCCCTTCTAAATGATCAAACGTTTCGAACAATGCCAATTTTAAAAACACTGTAATCGTTCTGTTTGGACAAAGATTTTCACCTTCTGTTTTAAGAAAAATTGGGTGATCAATGGTTGGTTGGTTCAAATGGGGGGGTTTTGATACTTGTTCTCCTTGAGCAAGGTCACCAGTTTCGAGTCTTATGAATGAAGAAAACCGGCACTCAGAGAGCTTTACTCCATAGTGGACCGGCCCAGCTTGAACCAGATTAGGTAAGGTTAAATGTATAACTTCTTGCACCTTTCGACAACCATTTCAAGTTTTCTTGTCACACATTTTAGATATTATCGACTTAAATTCGACACTAAAAAAATCAGATTGATGAAATAATGAACCCTCAAAATAATCAACAATAATTTTTATCAATTGACAAAGAAAAAATAATAAAATTTATTACATTTTATGGTTGAGTAATCGATTAGACATGAAAATATAGGTATTATAAGTTTATCATTGAATCTTTTTTTTTTATCATTTTTAATTAGATCACCATAGTCAGTTCAACTCTCATTAATTGACCAACAAAATCAACCACACTTAAAAAAAGTAAAATATGATTGAATCCATAAAAATGCTTTTGAAAGACATAAAATACCTCCTCACATGAAGCTCTTAATCTTCTTTTTATACAAGAGAAAGTAACGAAATTCTTAGATCCACTTAACCATCGTTTAACTATGAAACAAGGTGCCGAAGTCAATAAAAATAAATGAGAAAGAGAGTTTGCAACAAAAGAGAGAAGTAAATGAGAGAAACTACAGGTGAGGTCAAGAATTTTCGAAAATAAGGGAAGACATCAAAAATTTTGAAAAAAAGATGCGTATATAGTAATTTGAGGTGTGTAAATAGAAATCTCTTAAAGTTTGTTATCTTATCACAATAAATTATACTTATTATAACTTTCCAATAAAATTATAAATGTATGTTTAGGCATGGGTTCCCATAAAAATATGGTTAACAAATTAAACAGAAAAACCGAATTTCTGTTATATATGAATTCAATCAACAGGAAATGTAGCCTCCATTTTATACAAAATATTGAAAAAGGAGGAGGGGAACCGCTGCGTCCCAAGTCTTCGTTTGCATTGAATGAAACACCAAGAAACGGAGGAAGCCAAACGACGAAGAGAGGAAAGAAGGCGTTTCTGTTTTTGTTTTGAAGCACGGGGACGCGAGTTCCTTTCCGGACGATTTCGATGAAGGAGAGAAGGGCGACGGCCACGGTCTCCCTTCCCTCCTCCTGCTTCTATCTCTGTTCATCGTGTAGATGCTGAGCGCCGCAATCTCCGCCGTCGGTCTGCCCACGCTTCTCAAGTTCCTCGTCACCGCTTTCCTCGTCGGGATCGCGGCCGTCCGTTTCGTCAAGGGTACGGCTTCGAAGTACCTCGTTTCTGGGAAATTCAGGGACGACACGGACGCCAGCCGGCGAACCGAGGAGTCCGGGCGCATGGCCGTGGGGGTGGCTGATGATCCTTGCTTCGTCTGCCGGAGCCCGACGACCAAGAAGTGCTCGCGGTGCAAGGCCGTTCGGTATTGGTAAGACCATGATAGTCTAGGAATTTCTTGTTCCTTTAACTATTCAATTTACCCATCTTGTAGGAAGTATGATCTTCCGAGGATTTGATCGAATTGAATTCTGGTTGAGAATTGTGTGATTATTGGGATTTGATTGCGGGTTTTCTTTCTTGTGTCGATCTGACGGCCGTGTGTGCATGAATCGCATGTGCTTTAGTCGTAAAATGTGAATTAAACCCAAAACACGGCCATGCACAGTCCTGTATGATGAACAGTAACTGCGTTGTTTTCTGCTATTACGGTATTGAGTTGACGATTTCCTTGTGTCCCTCCTTGCGTAAGATTATAACGATCCGTATTTCTTGTAGCCCAATTTATCGTCTGAGCATTTTCACGAACTCATGGTTCTGATATTGTTTTGGGGAACTTTATAACGATCCGTATTGCTATTACGGCATTTTCACGAACTCATGGTTCTGCTTTTACGGTATTGAGTTGACGATTTCCTTGTGTCCCTCCTTCGTTGTTTTCTTTGATGCCCATAAAGTAGGAATCATGCCTACTGAAGCAACGAGAAAGTTCATGTGATCGTGGTGTTGGAGTTGGGTGTTTCTTTATATAGGAATTGATTTGTTTGGACTGGGTTTGTGTATTAGGGTGTTAGGAAGTACTAATTATTGGCTGAGAAAGCAATTTCTCTGCCCAGGAAACACATGGCTTTTTTAACTCATCTTCCTTCTATGATTATTTTGTTCTAAGTGATACTCTGCCAAAAGTTGGTAACCCTGAGAGGATCGTAATATGTGCTGAAAAAATATAGGTCCATGCTATATTTTAAATGGTGAATAATGCAGCTTAAATAGCAAAGTCCTAAGCATTTAAGCTGCTGCATGAGCAGATTTAGGGTACTACTAACGTTAAAATTAGGTTAACATAAATAATTGACAATTAGTTCCATAAAACTACAAGCAATGTTAAACCAACACCTTCATGAATGTGAATCAATTTAAACAATCTTCCAAGTTAAATCATCACTAGTTCTAAGTATCCATATCCACAAGGGAATATATCACATGTTTCACTTCAACAAGTAACACAATACATTTCATGATCAATTTAAACAATATATATTAAGACTACAATACATGTGCGCGATTCACAAACAATACTAACAGTTACTGTAAGTGGTGTACAAGAAAATTTTCATGGCAAACCGAAGGCAAGTACTTATCCTTTAGAAATGATGTCACGACTTGTGACCCTAGCACTCTTCATCTTCAACAGATTATGCATAGCCTCTGTCACAAATGTGCAGATCTTGGTTAAGCTGAATGAAGGAATCTGCGGCTTCATGAAGAAGGGAGATGGAGAGAGACAGAAGACAGTGATGGACTAGAGAGAGAGGAGAGTTTAACAATAACATGCACAAGGTTACATGAGCCATGCTGCTAATATGGGGACCAAAGGCTCTTTTATGCATATTCTGAGAATACGAACATTTTACATATGTTAGAAGTTACTGTGTATAAGAATGCCTAAATAGCCAAGAAAGATTCATGTATTTGAAATAGCCAGAATGATCTACTCATGTCAATTTTATCCTTCACTTAGAAAACAGTGGCTCATTTATGTGTATGTGGTATGCTTTTTAGCGTAGGTACACAAGGACCAATTATATGGAAGGCATCTTTCTTAAATGAAAAAAACGAAGAAAGAAAAATGGCTATATGGGGAATTCTTTAAACACAACACATATTTTTGGAATGCCTATTAACAATAGCTGTTGGCAGTCACACACACATATCTCTTACCATTTATGAAGATGCTCCTATTCCTTGCTCAGTGGAATCCCTAAAGAGGTAGTTTCGTATTGCATAACTTTTAAGGGTCTTTCTTTGTTGAAGCGGTTTGAGAGATTCTTTTTCTTGTCACATTCTGTCCAAAAGATGCATAGGTGGTTCAAGTGGTAAGAATGTTGATCTAATGTAGTAGAGAGCCGCAATGGATAAGCCAGACAGAAAGCAGGAAGATGGAAAGCTCCAAATAATATCAGATAGTATTGAAGAATGCGTTGAACACAAAGTGATTGAAGTTCCGTATGTATGCAAGTGAAAGCACCTGGCTAGCTCTTAGGAAGTTTCTAATGTCTAGGTGTTGGATGCATCCCTACAGCTAGGCTAGTAAACGAGCCAAACAAACTGAACGAGGCCTTGTTTACTAAGCAAACTGGGTTGTGTCATCTCGTTATCTGTATGAGGCAGCTCGTGTTTGTGAATATACACATTACACATGTTTGAACTTGTTTGCAAGCTGTTCATTATCAATAACGAGCCACAACAATCCGAGCTTGGTTCAAACTTTTCAATGAGAGATAAAGGGGAAAGGGGCTTAAAAACCCTTGCTTTAAGAAGAAAATGTTCTGTGACCTTGCTGTAGAAGCAAGTCATAAAGTGACGAGTTTTTCTGTCATTCAGCTATAACTGTCAATGATAAAAGGATACTGAAAGAAAGATCAGAGTGTTTTCTGATTTGGTTGAAAATGCCAGTCATAATATGACACTTCGTGCCATTTCACTGTAAATGTCAGTCACAAAGTGGGACAAACTGAAAAATATTAATTAGAAGTATATATTTAACCATCTTGTACAAGATTATCATTATCATGCTATATATTTAACATAACAAGCTCATATGAGCCAAGCTGAACTGATTAATGATTTCTTGTTCAGCTGAAATCACTTGACCAGCCCAACTCATGCAGTTATATCGATTGTGAACCCAACCATGATGAGCTTGGTTTGATTCCCAGTCCTACCAGAAGCCATCGTGGAATGACGTTGGGCTCATTCCAACATGAAACAGAAATACAAAAATAAACAAGGAGTTACAGACTAAGAAAAACCAACAAAAATTAAGGAAGAAAAAGGACTCATGCAACCTATACAAGGCAAGTGACACCATGCTAAAGCAACTCGACATTTTAATGGTTTTCAAGAGTGGTGTACTCTTTGATGCAACTACTTTTATGGAATTATTCCATATTAATTATGTGACAAATTTCATTTAACTTTCCATGTAGCCATTAGTTTTTAAACTAAATTATACTCCGTAATGTCATTAGTAGGAGGCTTACTTGGCCTGTATGTTCTTTTTCCTATAGCTCCCCTCAGTGCCAGACCCAGGATTGGGTTGCAGGTCACAAAACAAGATGCAAGCTAACAGTGGTCCAGAAAGAATCAAAGTTTACAAACACTACTTTTGGATTGAAAGAACCTACTGGGCAGACGGAACATGCGGCTCTCTTATTCCCTCCACGTGCAATCTGCAACATCAAACGGCAACCAAGGAAGGTGAATAACTAATTACTTATGATTCCTACCACAAGAAAAGATGAAAAATGTGTTGGCACTTGTGGATCCCTTGGTAACATTGGCTTACTTCTTGAGGATATCATGGTAGTTATAACTCTTCCCATGCAGGTTCTTTTCCCATATGATGAATTTGTGGAGCTTTTCAACTGGGACGAGCATGGATTGCTTCCTTGCGGGCTTCTCAATTGTGGTAACAGGTTGTTCCCTTCTATGCTCCCAGTCATCCTTCTTATATTTGAGAACTTTTTCATTAGAAGTTCTTTTTATCTTACTAGTTTTGTTCAATTTTACTATGTGCAGCTGTTTTGCAAATGTGGTTCTACAGGGTCTTGCGGCAACTCGACCTCTCACTGCATACTTGCTAAAAGGAGATCACTCTAAAGAATGTGAATGCCAACTCCTGCTTCCTTCTATTATATTATGTTATGCATGGCTGAAATTGTTATTTTTTTTACCTTCTGCTAATGCTCAGGCTGTCAGAATGATTGGTGTTTCTTATGTGAACTTGAGATACATGTGAATCGAGTGAGGCATAGCTTGCATCCTTTTTCACCAATCAACATCCTTTCTCACATTCCTAACATGGGTGGCAATCTTGGATATGGGAAGCAGGAGGATGCCCATGAATTTATGAGGTTATTTTCTTCCCTTTCAACTTAAATGAAGTTTTTGAATGTCCACTTTCCCATTCTATGTTTGTCTTCTCTAACATCTTGTATTTAAAAAGATTCAGTTGGCATCGTGATAAATTATTTTCAGATTTGCAATTGATACAATGCAAACAGTTTGCCTCGACGAGTTTGGTGGAGAAAAAGTTGTTGAACCAAGCAGTCAGGAGACTACGCTCATCCATCACATATTTGGTGGTCGTCTCCAATCTCAGGTGAATCTTCTTCCATGTTTACCATTCAACTAAAAAGTTTCAAGTAATGGATTGGATTATACTTTATGTGCACAGTTCTAATGTACACGGTTATATACACATTGAACTTGCTGATTAAGCATAACATCTTTTCTTCCCCATATTTATGCATGTGATGCCTAATGAAATGTGGAGATGTCTTGCAAGAAGTCTTCCTCAGCAGAAAAGATGATAGAAGTTACAAGTGACCTCTAGGTCTAAGCTACTTTAATGGCCATTTATGCCTGGGATGAATTTCAGCTTGTTTCTTGCCTTAGGGAAGTTTGTTCCAGTCGAAATTTTTCACATGAGAAAGATGAGGGACAGGATAGGACCTTATGAAATAGCATAGAAGATGTGTTCGTTTTACATGCTAAAGACACAGTATTGTTTCAATTGGTAGGAGGAGAATATGTTATGTGGTTGTTTCATGTGTGAAGAAGATTGTGAGGGAAAGGTAATGGGTTGGTTTAGAACAGACAGCTCAAGTGAGTCCACATTTATCTCAAATATGCTTCAATTAGTTAGATAAGTTTGGGGATGGGTTTTAAAAGTTTGCATGGGGACTGCTTATTTTGGATTCAATTGTCAATGGTTGGATATATTCAAATTATTTTATGTCATTGAGTTGGGTTCACTTGGATTACGGAAAAAAATTGGTGGGTTATAATAGAGATCAATGAAGTTGTGCTTGAAAGGAGTGAGAGAGGAAAAGAGGTGTGCCTCCCAACTGCAGTACATCATGTTAATAATTCTCTATTTATATAAAAAAAGAAGTATTACAACATTGACAAGAATTCCCCTGAAAATAAGTTGACAACGGAGACTTAATGCACCAAAATAGGGAACCTTAGAGAGGAAACGTAATAAGGAAACTGGAAAAAGTGATGGACATCCCTAAAGCCTCCCTCAAGTTTAGCGTGGTCTTTGACCATGTTCATCTTGTTCTTTAAATGGCTTAGTCAACCCTTTCATGAAATATCCTGCCACTTGATTTTCAGTTTGCATAAAGCAAGTTTTGGCTCTTTAATTCTCTATTTTCTGCCATATAAAGCATTGATCCATGTGAATATGGTTGGTTCAACCATGCTGAATAAGACAATGCAGGATCCTAATAGGCTAATACACTTTGTCATATAACGAGAGTTTTTTATACTCTCTCCTCAAGCTCCAATAATGAATGTTTTAACAAAATAATTTCTGAAGTAGTGTCAGCCATTGGTCTATACGGAGCTTTTGCTGAGTTTCCTTGCTAGTTGACCATTACCCTTTTTTTGAAGGGACACGGTTCATGGCCACAAACAGCAATAACCAATGATTCAACACTTGTCATCTAGATCACCAGCTCAATCTGCATCTTAATATGCTGAAATTCAAGAATTTAAGCATGAGATGCGTTCTTTTTACATATAAAACCATCTGGGGGGTGTAACAAGACTCTTTTAGAATTGAATTCACTCATTTTCTGGCATCTAAGGGTTCACGCCACATAATTCTGGCAAGGTTGACGCATAAATTGTGAGACCTGGTTAACCTCATACTTGATGTTAGGTGGGGTGAATGTTAAATTGAAGCGTCCACATTAGTCTTCTAAAACTGGAGTAACTAGATAATCTTCAGTCCAGCCACCATCTGAAATTGAGGCCCTAGTACACTCACAAAGACACACCATGTCCTTGTCTTCCGATTTACCTGTCACAGTGAAACTGATCAGTAACCAAGTCAAGTTTAGTTAGATACTCCATTGACATTGATCCTTGTTAAGATTCAAGAACTCATGCTTGAGACACATAACTCTTGCCTCTGGATCTGTCAGTAAGTCCTCATAAGATACTTCCGTGACTCATGAGTGTCACATTCATCCAGAACACCTCCAAGAATTTCAACAGAGAGGCTGCACGACCTTTCCTTCATTGTCCAAGCAGCAAAGCTGCGAAAGCAGGATTTCTTGGTCCTGTAGTTGGGGTGATCTTCCCTTGTGAGTCCTTAGTTTAATGCACAAGTTCTGGGGTTCTGAATTGATCCATACGACCAACTAGGCAATAAATAGGAGAGTTTTTCAAAAACTAGCTGATTTAGAAAGCTTGAAGCAACTTGGTTGTTTGGAAGCAATATTGAAGTTGGAACTGCCTGATTTCTGACCCTTGTTTCTTTTGGCTGAGGCAATATTTGAACATAATTGTTAGTATCGTAAAAGTGAAACAGCATCAAGATTCATATCTTTTAGATGGAAATGTACAAGCATCTGTTTCGAGAATAAGAAAAGCATCATGTTCTGAGAGTGTATTCTTCAACGTGTTGTAAACAAGGAAAGAATTATTTTAAGAGATATTTCCTTCCTTTTCTTTTTTAAAAATAAAAGATATGAGACAAGAAGAGAATATGCAAAATACGCTTTGGGCATGATTAGATGTAAAACGTGCCACACACAATAGCAATGACATTTAATGAGAAGAATAGTAGTGCATCAGTCACAATGAGATTCCAGAAAGATGGGAAGTCACTTCAACCTTCTTAGATCAAAGTAAAAAGTTATGTAAGTAAAACTAAGAGAAAAAAGAAGAGAAGAAGGTCGGATAACAGTCAATCCTTACTTTTGTCACCAAGATCAAGCAGTTCCGAACCATGTTCTGGAACCATAATGGAAATCAGCAATTTGAACCGATGCTCTGATACCATAATGGAAATTAGTTAATATATGCTTAGCAAGTCTTCCTACAAGTAATGATTTCTGCTGCAGGAGACGTCATAAAGGAAATATTAAACAGCATGTACAAGGATCCTCCTAAAAATACAACAACAACAACAACAACAACAACAACTAAGCCTTTTCCCATACTAGATGGGGTCGGCTAAAGGATCCTCCTAAAAATAACACTAAAAAAATGCATTTGAGGCAAAACAGGAAACAAGAAGGGCAACAATACAAAACCTTAAATGTGAGAAACATTAATTGTACCAAGACTAGAACCTAGTCAACTTCCTGATGGACTATGAATTAAGCAATTTATAAATGGTTGATGTTTTTGTTGAAATGGCCTGTAATGCTGCAACTTGTAGGGACAGATGATTGTATTTTACTCTTTTGCATTCATCAATATATAGTTTAATCGGACTTCAGAAATGTGCTTATTACTTGGCATTTATTCTCTGTTCATCTTTGCCATGGGCTGTTGACATTGTTGATCACTGTGCTGCTTCCCTGTAGTGCCTTCGCTTTTCTTTTCCATGTCCTCAACTTGTTACATTCATATGTGAATGCAACCATTATTTTGATTTCAGTTTGACTGCTTCCCTCATAAGTATAAAATAATTAAAGAACAAATCCCCTTCTATATTGTTTAAGTTATGTTTATCCCCACTTTTCGTGTAGTTGTTTCTGTCTATTCCTACTGCATATTGTAGACTAACTTGTTTTATATGCAGGTTATATGCTCAAAATGTGGCAAGATCTCAAATCAGTATGATAATATGATGGATCTGACTGTTGAAATTCAAGGCGATGCTGAATCTCTGGAAGAATGCCTCGACCAGTTTAGTTCTAAGGAATGGCTTGATGGAGATAATATGTATAAATGTGATGAGTATGTCTATTATCTGCCTTTCTTGTCTGAGTTCTTATTTCGATTTTCAGAGGGTCCTTTTACTGCAGATTTAGTTGTGGGAATGATTTTGAGGTCATATGGTAGAAGAATGAGCCCTTAATTTGGAACTTTAACAACGTTGTTTTTTATTTGCTACAACCATTCCAGACTCTGATCAACTTCAGTTCCTCGTGCTAATATGGTTGCTTAGGTTCGAATATTCTATTACTAGGCTTCCTGTTTGTCACTATTTACGGACACAAATTTCATTCTTGAAAGCTTCTTTTTGAAGGAAATGCATTTATTTCAGTTAGATAATTAATATTAGTAAATGGTTCAGTAATTTGAAGTTGTTAAATTCTCATAAAATAGGCAAGCAGTAAATCACTGTCATGTGTAGGTTCCTCAGGCACAACAAACCGCTTCTTTTGTTTGGGAGGGGCTTAGTTGTGCTTTTGTATTGTTGCCATTGGCAACACAATTTCTTGGATGGAAATTGGTCCTGTCCAAACTCGGCTCTAATGTCCTTGAACTTCAGAAACTCATGTAGCTCTAGGAAGTACTGCAAATTCTGACAATCTTGTCTCTGGTTTGTGGATGTTCAGCACTTCCTGACAATCTTGTCTTGTTTTTCATTCTTATGAGCATTTTTGGGCTTAACTGTGTCCATAGACATATTAGGATCATGACCTTGTGGTCTCTTTGTGATTATAGGAATGGACTTAATATCTTCTGTATTTGGTTTCTAGAAGTTTGAACCATGAAGTATGGAAGTAATAGTATAAGTTGAAATCTATGTTGCAACATGGGGGATTGTTGATTAACTTGATTTCACTCAAGACACAAGCTCCAACCTTTTTGACAAATGGGTAGGTCGTTTTGAGTATTTTATTGGTTTTAATAGTTGGATGTATTGATTTTTCGGAAACATCAACAAAAAGTTAACAAGACTATCAAGTTATGTTAGAACCATTTCCATTTGTGTGCTGTTCAATGGGATATGTCAATATTATTGTCATATTCATGTGTAGTTCCTCTGTCATGTTGGCACAACCTTTAAAATCTATATTGTCCGTGGAGAATTTGAAGCTTCCACGGTTGTGTAGGTCTGGTGAATGAATGAAGCATCTATTGGCATGACTATGTTAAGCGTGTAAACAAAGGCATTGTCTACGATCTTCTTGTCTAGCTAGTGGATAAATTACAAGCTCATAGAAGATACACTAGTTCAGCACCAACAAGGAGTGGTAAACTCAGTTCTCTTATCGCATGAACAGAAGATTTTCTCAAAGACAAATCTGTAAAGCTTCCTTCTTGTGAGAATTTCCCATTTCAAGCCTACTCTTCAATTCAGGAAGGAATAAAATGTCTTTGACTTGAGATCACATCCTTTTGTGGCCTTTCAATTGCTTTTTCTTCTGTTGTGGATCATGTCCTTTCTTCAGTGGTTTTGTTGTGTTTGACTATGGAGTTGAAGAGCGTATGGAGGAGCACTAGAAAGATGAAGAAATACCAAAATTTAACAGTTGCCTTTGTTTTAACTAAAAAGGGTTGAGTTCTTGTCAATAGTGTAAGCAGTGATTCCCAGCATAATAATGGACTTGTTTTATATTATTTTCCCCTTCTTTTGAGATGCACTCCAGATTATGGAACTTCCTGCATTTTTATTCTCTCAAAAATCAATGCTCTTCTTTTGAGGCGGATGATGGATAATGGGCTTTACTTTCTATGCAGATGTGATGCGTACGTTATGGCATTGAAGCGGCTCACTGTCCATCAGGCTCCAAATATCCTTACAGTTGCTCTAAAGAGATTCCAGGTTAGTTATATTTGCATATATGCTATCCTCCTTTTGCAATTAGAAGTTACTAATATGCTGTTTGATGAAACTTCCAGAGTGGAAGATTTGGGAAACTAAACAAGCGAGTTACATTTTCGGAAACATTGAATCTAGATCCATATATGAGTGAAGCAAGTGACACTGCCAACATTTACAAACTTTATGGCGTTGTGGTTCATATCGACATGCTTAATGCTTCATTTTTTGGGCATTATATCTGTTATACAAAGGATAACCAGGGAAGTTGGTACAGGATTGATGACTGCAGGGTATATTTGGTGCCCAATGAGCATTTGACTTTCTAGTTAAACTCCTTTTGCTGATAATCCCTGCTGCCGTTTTCAGGTGATGAAAGTGGAATTGGAGGAGGTACTCTCGCAAAGAGCTTATATGCTCTTATACAGCAGGTAAGCCTATTTCGAGTGACCTAAAAAAGTATTCATATTGCTCTTACTACTGAATTGTGGAAAAACATAAGAAAATGTCTGATCATAACAGCTCTCTCTCTCTCACACACACACAGAGTGTGTGGTGTTATTTTAAATTTCTTTACGTGCCAGTGCATACTTATGAGTGTCACATTGAGGTGTGGGTGCATGTACAACACAAACAACTTTAGAAGTCATGGATGCAGCGATATCACCATATATGGACACACAAAAAAAATGAAATACCTCATATAAATCAAGAAAAACCTAGCATCAGAAGATATTATTCATTAAGAAAGCCTGCTGATGCACACCTGCAACAACCTTGACATCCTTATCAGACAACTGAGTAAGTTTATTTGTGTATGTAGTGTATGGCAATATGCATATACGGTAATCTTGGAAAAATAGTTTGTTTTCCTTATCCGTGATAGTGTAATACAGATTTTCAGACGCTGTTAGCATTAGAGGCTAGAAAGTTAGCTTAGCTTGCTTCTTACCTATTACGCAGAACCTTTTAACTGATGTGACCACCAGTGCTATTTGAAATGCATGCTTTGCTGTCTAGAAGGAGAAAGAAGGTGAAGCTTGAAATGCGTAGAGGGTGGGCTGACCTTTGTATTTAAGTTCCAAGCTCCAAATGCCCAAAATAAGTGGTTGAAAAGATTAATCATCTGTATGGGTGTGCTGACCTTTGTATTTAAGTTCCAAGCTCCAAATGCCCAAAATAAGCGTTGGTAAAAGATTAATCATCTATATCCTGCAATTAACTCAATGAGTAGAGTTTAGTCCTGGTTGGCATTAAGCATGGTTTGTACAGGCAGTTCTTGAATCTGTAAATGTCCTGGTTAAAAGGGCTTCTTCCAGAACTTGCTTTTCAAAAATATATTGGTGAAGACCAGATAATTCTGTATTCTAAGTTATAACCTATGTTGCAATGGAACTGCACTAATTCAACGTCTTGCAGTAAGCTGCTTCTTGGGGGATCGATGCAGTGGATTGAATTTTTATACTTTGATTTTGTTATGTTTACTAGATGTACTAACTTTGCACTTTCTTGTCTTCGATTTTTGTGTTTCTTCACAATATTGATTTGTTTCCTGCAGTCGTTTGCCTTTTTTTCTTTCTCTTGGGCCAGCATAGCATAATCTTGTTAAGCTGACCCTCTGGTCTGGTTCAGCACTAAATGGGTGCTAATCAGAACGTTCTCAGTCTGGAATCAACTATGCTTTATTATTCACTTTGTGAGGAATGACAGTGAAATTGTACCCCCTTACAAATATGTGGATATGACCATCATTTAGTTTCCAGCTAGTTGAACGGTCTTCCATCTCTGTCCATGAATTGACTTGGATGGCGACTTATACAACTGCTTACTTTCAAAGGAGCATCATGACAAAAATTGTCTTCTTATTTTTGTAATTTTACCCTGCCATTTGCAAGGAACAGGATGCATTGTTAAATGTATATTTCCCTTTCTTAGTGATGTTTCGTTAAACAAATCCATATTTCCACGTACTATGTGGCTATCCACAATTAGTAAGTGTTTCATTGATCTCTTCCCACTTCCAGCTCTCTTTTTCGGTTCATGTTTGACTTGTCATCCACTGCAATGCTCTTTTGCAAAAGGTTCTGCTTGAATATGACGACTTGGATCAGAAGTGAATGATGTGATCGTATCTCATTTTCATCTTTGTTGGTGCATGGCCCCCGTTAAATAATGATGTTGCAAAACTGTAATTGTGCGAAACTTCTGATGTTTAATGATCTTACAGGCTACACGTGCGGCCAGCGGGTGTTAAATATCTGGAGCAGTTGCAGAAAGATGATGCACATGTGGTTAGTGAAGATATGCAGAAAGGCACTACGGAATCTACCAATTGTACCGTTATCTTCAAGTCGGAAGCTCTTACATCTCCTGGATCCCTGAACATGGTGCCTCAAGTTCCACTCCATAGAGTAGACTCGGTTTGTGAAGCGGAGTATGCAACACCAAAAGAGCATTCTGTTAATTTGCTGCTTCCGCGAGCAAGACCAAACACTATAGGCCTCGAAGTTCACCTTGCAACTTCTGAAAATTCCTTGAGCGGTATTCCATGTTATGAGTTCATTTCTAGAAGCAAAGAAGCTGATTCAGGTGGAGATGCAAATCCTGAAATTCAGGAGGAAAATTGCACGATTAGTGAGTGTAAGTGGGACCCGTCTGAATGCTCGTCAAGTGTATCTTCATGGGTAGACGGAATATCATCTAGAATTGAAAATGGTGTATCAGTGGATCACGGTCAGTTTAGTCATGAAGATTCAACTGTTAATGGTATTTCCCATAGTTCAGCATTACAACCAGAATCTTCCGAAAGGCTGCAGGCAGTGGAATCTTCTAATTGTCTGATATCCACAACTGAAGAACAGAAAAGCGTTCCCTCCTTGCAGAAGAAATCAGAGGACGTACTTTCCTTGAATGGAAGAACATGCTCCGATGAAACGAGAGATGAACGAACTTTGTCATCTAATGAAAGTCTTTGTAGATCCTTTAGGAGACCAAAGCCAATATTTGCTCGGGGTTTTCTTGACAGGAATAGGAAGAAGCCGTTTGATGATGAAATAGGTCAGCCGCTGGATCATGTTGCTAAACTAACAACTAACAGCACGGGGAATCTGATACCTGCAAGTAACATGCGAACTAGCACACTGTGTAATGGGTACCCCCACCCTTTTGTTGACGACCATGGCGACAGCGAGATTGGAAATGGCAATTGGAAAGAATTGGATTGCTACAGAGATGACTCAAAACCTCTTGCGAATTGCAAAAGGCACAGGCAAGAGACTTGCTAAACTAAATTATTCATAGTGTGGATTCATGGGAGGAGATGAGGATGCATCTGGTTACATGAGCTAGATGTTTCCGCCGATACATGTGGTTGGAGAGACGAGATCTGCACATTGAGGCAGCTACAGGAAGGGTTTTGAGGGGCTTTATCTACTCGCTTACTTAGGTGCATTCGTTTTTGCCTCACTACTATCCCGTGGCTCTTGCCACTATATCAGTGGATACGTTAGCTAGCCTTTTGGGTTTCATTATTTGTACAAACCCATGAGGTGCATGACCTTGATGGGGAGCATTGATCGTCTAGAATGCAAAAACTGCTTGTTAATATGATTCTTTTTTCTTTTGCCC